>OZ018315.1:10072554-10102554 GCA_963969455.1 Arge pagana | reverse complement strand
ATAATCATAGTAGTAATAATAATATGGTCAAAAGCATGATGAATGGATCAATCAATCAATTTGTTGTACAACATTCTTCACGCACCACGTCACCTAACCTCGTGTATTTACGCGAATCACTCGCTTCTCAGCTGTAAGTACTCGTCACCTCGCGCATTTATATTACACGGTACTCACTTGCTGCGCTAACAAGCGTGTAAATAGCTCGGTTCACAGCCCTGCAGCTCTCGCTGTCGTCCATGCTACACGATCAAAGGTCTCGATGCCTGTATTTTTATTTCGTCTGCCTGTACAATTATTGTCAGTTTGTACGATTGTTTATGAAAAATTATTTAAACAAATTACGACGAAAGTGGTAATCTGATATCAGAGATAATCATTTTTCTGGTGGATATTTATGTGCATAGTGCTGGTTCACACTTTCAGTCCCGAATTTTTCCGGCCATCTTTTTTACATGAAATTTGGTGTTCGAAGCTTTTTGAGATTGATGATTACGAACCCAATGTGAACATTTCAAAATCAGCGACCTCAGAAACCTCTACGTACCCAATTTTCAAAATATTACCACGTTTCAACATTTTTACCGCCAATATTGGATTCGCCATTTTGTATTTTGACAATTTGACAACCGATTCGTAGTCAGTGAGCTCAGAAAGCCTTGAATACCAAACTTCAGACAAATTACCATATTTCCACATTTTTCTCGGCCATTTTGGTTCCGCCATTTTGGATTTCGAAAATTTCACAGCAGATTCATGATCAGCGACTTAAAAAACATAGGTAGGCGTACACATTTTCAGATAATACTAGCTAATATTATGCCCTGGCAAATTTATTCTGAAAGTTCTGACTCTTTGAATTCTAATTTGTTATTAGCAATAATTGTTGCAAATAGGTATGCAATATCATTATTTTTGTGGCACAAATTTCAAGGAAAATGATCCAGTGGAGAATTTTTCGGGGTAACATTTTTGGGTATCTCATTTTGCCCCGGATATCCCGGTCTGGTTGGTTCTCCGGCGATATTTTCCGATCGAGGAGACCCTGGTTTCAATCCTATGACAGGCGATAAGGATGCTGACGAATATTCGTGGTGGAATAAAGCAATTTGTATTCAACAGAGATCTACATATGGCAAGAAAAAATTCAACGTGGTCGGTTCCCACTAAATATGGAAGGCGGAGAGATGAGAATAGGGACTGGCTGATCGCCCGAGTGTGTCGGCCCTCGCGACTCGAAAAGACCAGAAGCGACGTGCGAGACTCTTCATGATATACACAATAACGCGACGAAGAGTCCGGGAGTCCGGAGACTGAAAATGCAACAGGTTTTATCAAGGCTGATATTTCGAGCCGTGCAAAAAAAATACCCGTGGTTTTCATTTTGTCATTTGCAATTGTTTATAACAAAATTGTTTAAACAAATTATGATAAAAAAATTCGTATCACAAAACCGATCGCACCAATCGATTCTACGCTAGCATTTCAGCAGATTTTGCGACCAATCAAGGCCTATTATTTTCACTGTGCCCCCTGGCCCCCCTTGGCCCCCGTCTCAAAAACTGGCTGACTAATTGTAGGCCTTCGATACGCAACCGAAATACGACCCAATATCAAAATATCCGGTCTCATCAAAGCCTTACATTATTCTCCATTATACTCGATTTCGAACAAATTCATCATAACTTTGCAATAATTGAAAGAAAAAAAAAATTAAAAAATCGGGGGGCACCTCGGACCCCCTTAAAAAATAGTTTTTTTTTCTCCGTTAAATAACTTTACACTCTCCACTTGTATGAAAATGAAAAAAGCGTTGAAAAAAAAAATTAATTGAGTTTGTTGTTGTTTGCAAGTTAAATAAATAAAAAAAAGTTAAATAAAAAAAATACCTTTTTTTTTCAAAACATGGGGAGTAGGTATTCCATCTTATCCTCTTCGCGAGATACTTTGTTCTATTTTGAAATTGCTCGTAAGCTCAGAATTATAAATAAATTGACAAAAATAATTTGTTTAAACAAATTGCCCGGGGGGCCCGTCGTGCCCCGGTCTCCCCAATACTTTGTTTGGCAAACTGTTGCTAAACACGGTCGTTCCGATTTCGCTGAAGGCATAATTCCACGACGATTATCAGAGACCGCGTTATACGTCAACGAACCTTGCCGGTTTCGCGACAAGTGATATGGCGTGCTTAATTCCGAGCGAACAGTCGTACACCTCGTTGACGTAATCACCGCGCGGCTACCACCCAATGGCAAAATTCTGGATTGTACCGCGAAGCAGAAAGTTTACGGTTGTTGCTTTGTTAAATAGCGTAATTGCTTTCGGGGTGGAAAACAATTCGGTGACGCGGGAGAACGCCGCGAATCGTAATTACGGTCGATGGCGCTGCGCACAGAAAGAAAAGTTGAGACTTCGAGAACGTATAATTTCAATGTTGTCTTATTTTTTTAAATTCGTTAAAAATGAATTAACATAAGTAGAACAAGGCAAAGAAACTCTTTTGTGTGACACAATTTCATTATTTATAAAAAAAAATTACAGTGCTTTAAAATTTCTTTTTTGACTATTGTTTATATAGAAAAGTGCAAAAAGTGTAATTAAGTTGGTTAAAAACCGATTATTCGTAGCATTATGTTTTATTCGCTTTCTGATAAGAAAAAAGGTTGGAATAAATTATTTGTTGCGGTTGAAATATCTCGACTGTTGATTATGCGTACAACATTTTTTTGGTGTTAGTATTCGTTATGAAATGGAGTTTGGTGGTTTTAGGCCAGGAACAATTTTTTTTAACCTTTTATTCGAGGGACAAAAGGTTTGTTGCTGTTTTTTTTTGTGTCTATGAAACAAAATAAAACAAAAAAAAGGCGATGAGCTTTTTGGCTTAGACTGGCTAGTTTCTTTTTTTAAGCATATTTTTGCGTTAGGAGGTGGCTCAAATTGTAGTCTGTGTAAAAAGGCTTCTTTCTGTGGGTTCACCGACTGTGGATCTCAGCCGGTCGATGGGAGGCTGCCGAGGGCGAGACTCGTGCTGAAACGAGTGTTCAGCGCTGCTTTAATATTGGCTTATTTTCGGGTCCGAGCGCCGAGCCACCTCGCATAATTCCCTCGAGTCTCCAACGAGATGGGATTAAATTTAGTTTTATTGCTACCACGGCGATTTACAGTGCGTCAGAAGGAACTGATTCCAAAGTAGTTAGCCGCTGCATCGTTCGATCTCATTTCTGTTTACCTTCGGCTAACTGTTTACTACTCGATGTATCCTTTGCCCTGCATCTTGAGCTTTTACTCTCGAGCTTTTTCCGAGTATCTCCATAACGACGGACCGAGGTTCTTCAAGGTTGTTATTTTTACCACGCGTACGGTTATTTTATCGGCTATTCCGTTGGCGTGTCGAGATCAGCAACAGCAAAAATTTTATTTCATATTTTTTTTAAAATATACAACAAAATTTTGTGTTTTATATTTTTCAAAAAACATCAAACAACATTTTTTATCCTTGGTAAAAATACAAAACGATTTATGAACTCCAGATCAACTTAATAGTGGGCCTGGGATAATCACTATTACTTCCTATTTTCAATAGAGTTCTCTTTTTCTCGTCATTTGGAATTGATTTTCATACATTTTTAAGGCTAAGTAAATTATAGAGCCAAATTGATTTTTGTGAAATTTTCTGGTTGCCAAAGATGATTTGAACCCCTATTGATGAATGACTACTAGAGGGGCAGGGAGGGCTTGGTACGTACTACGGGTAAAAAATTGTAAAAAATGGGTCACGTAGGGTGTAAAAAATGGGTTCGTCCCCTCATTGGTCGAAACGACGAACGTCACGTTTCGCTGTAACTATTTCGATACTTGCTCGCGATCATCGTGAAACTTAAGCTGGCTTGTCTGTCGCTTGGGAATCGAACCATCGACGAGAAGCTGCCTGCCACGTTGTTTTCCAAACAATCGATATAAGCACTTTTCCTCGCTCGTTTTCTTCAGCAGCGCACGAGTTTTACGAGGTTAGAAGTAGAACCCGCTGAAAGTGCTAAAATCCAGAGATCTGCCAGCTCCGAATACTTTCGTTGAAGTGGGCCCCCTATTTGCTTAGGGCGAGGCGTCAGTTTCCTTAATTTATTATACAACGCTGTTAAAGTTCACGGTGTTTCTGGGGTGTGTCACGAGTTGTTCTCTCATCTTGCGTGTACCTCGCATTTCTTTTCATCTCTTACTACATTTGACTTGTCTTCTTGCATCCGCTTGAATTTGCCAATTTTTAGTGCAGACGCTTTATCAGGATCCCCAAAAACCCTCTTAAATAAACCCTCACTCTGGTCAAACCACTTCTTGCATTTTCGTCCGCCATCTTGGATCCGCCATATTGAACTCGTCAATTTTGAGTGCAGATTCGTTATTAGCGACCGCAAAAATATTCTGACACAAGTTCAGGTATGGTAACTGCAAGAACTTTCGGAGATAATGATATATTTCCAGTGAAAATTTCAGCCAAAACTTGGGACGATTTCCAAAAAACTGTAAATCCACAGTAAAAAGTGTGGGATTGGCTATGTCCGCCACATCTTCCGACGAGGGGGGTTTCTTCGTGGTATCAGAGCAGGTCGTAATAAAAGAAACGTCCTGGTGTTCCCCATTCGCGCGGGTCTTGTATCAGAGCTCGTTGAAAAATTGACCACACGAGTCCAGTGGGACATTTTCATCTGTAGGTATGTCCGAGGATTATCATTTTTTTTTTCACCGCGAGAACAAACAACAGGGTCGCGTTGGGAATTGGTCCGCGTGTTAACCCCATTCTTTCCAGGAGTATATCCTTGCACCGTCGACGTGTTCTCCATTCGATTTCACCACTCGCTAGAATGGTCCCTTCAGGGAGGCGCGGCGCTCTTCTTTTTTAAAGGGTTAGGGGTAGTTGAAGAGTTGAAAAGAATGCCTAGTTCAAATAATTTTTTTGAGAATTACTATTTAATTATTTAAACTTATTTGACCAAAATCTGGAGAAAAAAAATTATTACTGCGGAACAAATTTTTATGGCCGAATTCGCCGGGCATATTTTCGTCGTCCACCCAAAAGTAATGAAACGAAAAAAAATCATTTGTTCAATAGCAAATTCGGAAAACACGAAAAACACACCGGATGAACCCCTGAAAAGTCCAATTTTGCCATTTTTTACGAATTCTAGCCATTGGACGCCATCGGGACTATGTGCAATCGGTCAAAGTCGACCCTTGCGGATTCCAAACAGTACCTGACAATGTATCTACCCTCACTAGAAGTCGAGAAACTCGGAAAACACGAAAAACACACCGGATGAACCCCTGAAAAGTCCAATTTTGCCATTTTTGACGAGTTTTGGCCATCGAAGGCCATCGGGGCTGTGCGCAATCGATCGAAGTCGACCCTTGCGGATTCCAAATAGGATGTTTTGCCTGGGAAATCCGCAAGTAGATAATCAGTGGCCGCCATTTCGTTTAAATGTATCATTCTGTTAAAATAAAAGGACTCTTATTATAATAAATAGCTGATGTTCGTAATTTTGGATGTAGCAGGTAGTCTCCAAAATTACTGATCCGATTTTGGAAATTCCTTCACCAAAATTTAGGATGGTTTCTCGAGATGGACGTAAATAAACAAATAAATAACTAATTGTAATGAAATGACAATAGCCATTCCCTAAAAACCTCCAACTATCCCTAAGCCTTCAACATCATAAAAATATATCCCTTCGAGTGTTCGCGAAACATTTCATTCGCTGTGAACTGATCTCGTTTCTGCTACATCCCAAGCGGACGACGACCGTCACGCCTGATTTGTGGGGTGAAATTCCGCGTTCTCCGGAGAGTGTCTGCGAGGAAAATATAAATCGAATTTTTTTCAACCCACTTCCGATATCCTCCTCGGTTGCGGATCGAGGCTTCTCATTTCTCCGCAGGAAGCGTAACTTTCTCCGCGAAGGTGGTCGACCACCGGAATGTGGGTTGGGTTGCGGGGGAACTTGACCCTTAGGAGGACGAGTGACCTTGACGAGATCGTTTCGATGTTCGACGAAACCCGGATTAACTTGGAGATAGCGCTCCTTCCGTCCATGCAAATCCAATGGAATGCTCCAGAACACCTGCCACGGCTGATGAGTGATCAGAAAATTCGAGAAGGTACGATATGATACGGCGGAGTTCTGCAGAGGTGCGCGCGCGATGGGTGCTCCGTTAGCCCGGATAGATAGTGGCGAGCGAAGCGGGTTATATCTGTTACATTGCGGGATGGAGTGCCACGCAGCGTATGCTAATGCAACCTGCAATTGATAAGCCATCGTGCTATTTACATACCTGTTCGTGTAGTCGTGTAGAGTTCAGCTAAGCGCCGTGGATTTGCCGTAAAATTCGTGTACATCCGATTTTTAAG
Source organism: Arge pagana (assembly GCA_963969455.1). Taxonomy (NCBI): domain Eukaryota; kingdom Metazoa; phylum Arthropoda; class Insecta; order Hymenoptera; family Argidae; genus Arge; species Arge pagana. The sequence goes on along the minus strand of OZ018315.1, from coordinate 10,096,151 downwards.
GGGAATTTCCCAACTCGAATACATACATCCAATAGCTTTTTGCCTGAACTCCAATTCATTCTCACCGATCCTGGTGAACTGCAGTTGACCGATCAAGGATCCAGGAAAAAACTGGGCTGTATTTTTTAATTTGGCTTTTGCAATTGTTTATAAAAAATTGTTTAAACAAATTAGGATGAACTTTTTTGTTTCAGAAATTCAATTGCTTATAATCGTTTTACTCTAACAAATTGAACTTTGACAATAAAATGTTTCATGGCGTTTCGCGTTTTTCATGGTTTTCGACGAGGCTTCCTTTTTTTTTTTAGAGATTTGGAACTTCTACACGAGTCTAAAGCGACGGGGATGCTTTTCAAGGTCGTAGCTCGTACACCTTACCATTCCATATTCGAGGTGTTTGGATTAAATGTAGCTGAATTTCTCTTTCGACCGTTTTTTTACGTATGCTTTGACACTTTGCACGAGACATCGAGGAGACAGTGGTGAACGATATCGACCGAAAAGGCCGAGCGAGCAACAAGTGTTTCCGGAGCGGGGGAAACAGAGAAACCAGACACACGGCATTTATTACAGCCGCGAAAGGGTTTCGGACGGATAACTGGGCATGAGTGAACGTAACATTCGACAGTTATTCAAAATAACAACTTTTATCATAATTTGTTTAAAAAAAATTTCATAAACAATTGTCAATGACAGAATAAAAAACCCAGGTACACTTCTTCTTTGCCTATGAATAGTTTGCTTGATGCTATCTGGCCCGAATTTTGCTAAGGATTTAGCGTAGTCACTTGAATGACTATTTCACTTTAAGTGAACTTTGACTCTACGTCACGCGATTGTTTATAACAGTTTTACACCAACAAATTGAACTTCAAAAGAAAAGTGTTACATAGGTTTTCGTCACAATTTTCCCCGCAGAATCGACTGGTGCAATCAGTTTTTAAAAAAAAACAACTTTCATTTCAATTTGTTTAAATAATGTTTTATAGACAATTGCAAATGACAACAAAAAAAACACGGTTATTCTCTTTCCCAGTTGCCCATGAATGGCATAGCTAGTTTAATGCCAGCTAGTCCGGGTTTTACTTAGGATTCAGCGAACTGACTTTCACTCTGCATCATGCGATTGTTTATAACTGCTTCACACTAACAAATTGACCTCGGACAAAAAAAGTATTTTATAAGTTTCCGTCATAGTTCCTCTCGTAGAATTGATTGGTGGGATTATAATAATGTTTATCCTAATTTGTTTAAATATTTTTTTATAAACAATTGCTAATGAAAAATTAAAAAACACGACAATTTTCCATTTCCATTCGGCTGATGGTCAATAAATATTGCGAGGCTATAAATCAAAGAGTTATTGTTGTATTTCGACTCGAGCGAACAATACCGATTCACAGCTGCTGTAGGTACTCGTCGTAGAAGGATGGTTGGCTTTCGCACAGTAGATTCCTGTCTTCTTCCGAACTAGACTACCCGATAAATTTCGATTTATCCAAACGATTCTTCGCACTGGTCAACCGATTTCGCATAGAGTCGTTTCATTTCAGGTCAGTTTCTCGAGTAAATATTAGTCTTTGGCTCGTGTATCGCGGCGTGTTCGAGGATCAAAGAGACGATGCATTGTCGACCATACCGAATGTTATTTCGCGGAAAATCGGCTTTACGCGAGATTCGCGTGATTCGACAGAAGCTACGTTCCTGCACAGAATAATCAGATCCGTCGTATCTCTGCTCACAGGAGAATCCGATGTGACCCGAATATCGAGTTATTTTTGCCCTATTTCATACGGATAAAAAACTGCAATTATTCACCACTGTATTTTGATTCCCTGCGGGAATTCGTTCGCAGCGGAAAAAGCGCATCGAACGGAACACACGCGGTGCGCTTAGCTCGAACCGCGGCAAATTCGTGAGCAGTGATTCCGGAAATCCTCGGGGAAATAATGTTTGTTCGGAATCGTACGAGCCCAATTCCGTGAAATCCGGTCCAATTGTCGTCCCTCCAACGATTTCAGGGGGGTGCGATTTACTCGATGTATAAAAAATCGTCGCATCCTTTTTATTACTAGGTCACTAAATTTGTCTTTAGATGGGTAATAATTCCACCGGAAAAAAAATTCATGGTTTCATTAGAAAAAAAGGTGTTGGCCTTGACGCAGCTTGAGCGCGTCCACCAATGAAAAAGAAGCTTGGTCCAGTTTGGAGGCCTTTTCAAACACTGCAACTTTTGTCCGAAACATTTTTCAATACGACCAAAACTTTGAGTGCAATTGCTCTGTAACAGCTTAGGTGATTCACCCTGTATAAAACAAATATATATATATTTTCACACAGGAACGAATAAATTGCTTCTGCCCGTGGCTGGAGGAATAATCAGCTATGCGAGGGTTGCGAGTTTGAGTGCAATTGCCGTGGAACAGCTTAGGCGACTCACCCTGTAGAAAAAAAAATAAAAATTCGCCGATCTGTGTAATTACCTGTCGCTTTTTCCCGTTGCTAAAAAAATGTCTGCGGGTGATTCGTGAATCATACGCCCATTTCCTCGGTGCCGGCAATTTCTTTGCCCACAGGAAAGTAGAGGACGCACGAGTAGAGTACGGAAGGTATACGAAACGTGGAAGAGTGTTGCATTTGGCGCTCGTACGAGCATGAATCAGGGAAGAAATTAGTTCCGCGCCGACACATTCGTTACGACTTGCTCGACGACGTGACCCAGCAAGCGTGATGCTCCCGCGTGAGCGAGCACACGCACCACGCTGTGGCTCTTGTCCTCCTCGTTCCGACGATTCCTGGATGGGAGCCAAAGCGAGGAGTTGCACTTTGCGAATTCAACGTTTGAATTTAACGCGATGTAACGCCACCGGCATACTATGGTCTACTAGCATTCAACGGCAATGATCGAGCCTCGTTGTTGGTGCTACGTGCACGAATCGTCGATGTCATCCGGTGTAATCGATTGTGAAAGGCTTACAGGTCTGACCTTTCACGAAAACGTGATTGCAAAGCGAAAGGCCCAATTGAAAACGACCAAGTACAACGGCGAGTACTCGCATACGTACATGGAATCTGCCCAAGTAAGAACGAGGTAAGTATTCAGAATTTATTAGCGGTAAAAAAATAATATTCCATGCAATATCGAGGAGAGGGAATATAAAATGGAATATGCAAAAAATATGATAAAAAAGACGAAAGAGGATGAGTTCTAGAACTCGAGGTAGGAGGTTGACGGGGTCTAGGATATTCCTCGTATGTAAACAATTACACTGTAAAATGCCAGTTTTTATGGGGTTTTATGGGGTTTTATGGGGTTCTCTATGGGGTTTTATGGGGTTTCTATGGGGTTTCATGGGATTTTCTGGGGTTGCATCCAGTGATCCACACGGACGCATTTACACGCACCCGTACGTGCAGATTTGTGTTGAGCGAATGTTTTCTCGCGTGGATCACTTATATATACTCACTCATTTATATTCGTGTTCATATGCGTACAAATATGTATAATGAAAAAAACTCTGAATATTTTGCAGCAAAAATTGGTCGATTCTCATTTTTTTCCAGGCTTGTAACTGTAATACGATCGAATCAAACGATTGGAGCGCGGATATTTTATATCTCGTACGTGTTTTGGTGAGGTTATAATTTCACACGTGTTCGACAACTTTACGATGCTTCACCCTGTCGTAAGTGGCATTTATGTTCTGCCTTTGAGATAATAATAGGTAGAATTTTGGGCGAAGATAAGCAAACTGACTCGAGTCACGGACCGGACACGTTGCTCACCGTGCTGAAAGCGACGTCGTAAATTATTCTCGATATTTTCTATCGACACCCCGGTGAACCCTGCGCGGTTACAATGTGACGCGCGTGCGACGAAAGATCAGAAATAGATGAGAGTATGTACGCGCGATCGAAAGCCGGCTACGAATCGTCGCGTGAAAACGAACCTCTAGGAATATACAGGGTGATTCACTTGATCGCCCGGGCCGAATTTTCCGAAACTAAGCCAGATACGAAAAAAAGTTTGGTACAAAATCTTCAGGGTTCCAAAGAGGACCAAACTTGGTGGTATCGGTATGTCCGCAAGTGCACCCGCCGAGGTCACGCGAAGGTCGAGTTGGTTTTTTTGAATGGAATGACATATTTTTTTCTCCAGAATCTGGAAGAACGTCAAATTCTGCATTAAAAAGTACTTACATACATATGGCCTCAGGTCAATTAGTCACGAGGTATACCCGGTCAAAGCAGCACCCATGGCTCGGTTGTGAGATATTTCACTATTTTATTTCATAGTGCCTACTAGTGTGAATTTTAAATTTGCAAATTTCGTGAGCTGCCTCCAATTAAATTTTACCCAAGCAGATTTTTAAAATCTCACACAAACGATAAATAACATTTTTTTATTATTTATTTATTTATTTTTAATTTTTTTTTTACTTCAAAACTCCGATGGCATGCCGAATTGCCTGTGGTGGAATAACGTGTACCAGGTCGTTAAGTATCACGATTCACTCGCGAAATCTAATTCCCTCGACCCTACGTCCGAACAATCGGCCAACGCTGCGTCACCCTTCGACACCGAATATCGTCAGCCAACAAATGTTCGCCAGCTTACTGATAACGGGTCGATAAATATCGACTGGGGTAGTATCACTTCATATCGATAGGCTCCGCGGAATATTCTCATCATGCCGCATTTTTATCGCAAACATTTCGATTTATACACTTCGTATCTCGATTGCGATGGGATGGTGAACACAGTAGAGGGCCTGAGTTGGTTAAAACGTCCGTTGGATAGATAATCACTTGGCTGAATAATCAGTTACGAAAAATTGGATAGGTAATTATTTATGCGAAAATAGATAAATAATCAGTATTGCAAAAAAGATATACTGGGTGTCCCATTCGAAAGTACCACCCGATTTATCTCGAAGAATACTGCTCCGATCGAAAATTAGGTCGAGTAAAACTTATAGGGTTCAAAGAGGGACGTTTGAAGAAAAAAAAGTTTCCGGTCTAAAATTCAAAATGGCGGCGTTACAATGGCAGACAGGTTTTTCTTGAATAGGAACGTAACTTTTTTCTTCCACCAAAAAATTTATCACGTCAAAACTAATAACTTTTGTATAAACGTTTTTTGTATTGAGTCCGTAATTTTGGAGTTAGAACGCAATTTTTGACTATTTCAGCGCGATCCAGGATGAGAACGAAGAGGTGGAGTCTTAACATCCCATGGGTAAGCGCGTGCGCGTGTGTGCAACACTCCGCAAGGATCAGGTCTTCGCTACAAGGAGGGTTTGGAGTCTGACAATAGTGCGGAAGTGACGAGCCGCAGAGACCGGATCCTTGCGAGTGTTTCATACACGCAGAAACACACACACACGTGCACACGTTTTATACATACACACTTGCACACATTTACCCATGGGGTGTTGAGCCTAAGGTTTCTCTTGCCACAACCTGGATAGTGCCAAAATAGTCAAAAATAGCGCTGTAACTCAAAAATTACAATCGTAATCCGAAAAATGTTCGTACAAAAGTAGTTAGTTTTGGTGTGATGAGCTTTTTGGTGGAAGAAAAAAGTTATGTTTCAGTAGAAAAAAAAAGTTTGCCACCATACCGCCGCCATTTTGAATTTGAGGCTGATAATAACTTTTTTTTCAAACGTCCCTCTTGGAACCCTAAAAGTTTTACTCGAGGTAATTTTTGATCAGAGCAGTACTTTTTGAGATGGGTGGGGTGATACACTAAAATGGGACACCCGGTATAATCAGCTATGATACAGATAGATGAATAATCTATGCATCAGTTATGACAAGAATGGATAGATAATTGGTTACGGAGAGATGAGGAGATGATCAGTTATGGAAAAATGGACGAGCAATTGGTTTTTAACAAATGATGAATGCGAGACACTGCAGATGCGCGGCCATCGAGTTGCGACTTAAAGTTACAATTTCCGCGTTCCCGAAAGTTTCGTTTTGAACGGGTATCGGAAAAAGTGGATAATTGACGATGGCTCTGTCAGCCGAGTTGAGAAACAAATGACTCGAGTCAAACGTGAGAACTCTTCAACTTCGGGTCTCTTTCCATACCAATATCCCGACATCCTCCAACCTCATCTATCCGCGTTTTTCCCCGCCCACTCGCGCCACCGATATAGTTTTTCCATATAATTATAGATTTTCCGATACGCGAAACACAGTCGATGTGTACAGTACTATTTTTAAACCTGTGCGCGCTCTCTCTCTCTCTCTCTTTACATAGGGGCTATCTGACCGGGCCTGTGCGAGCGCGAGAGCCGCTCCGATGTCGCCGCATAACGGCGAACATCTAGAGGCGAAGAGGACAGGAAGAGATGATAGGCGCCACGATGGACAACCCTGTTTACATCATGACCGCAGAATAGTTCAGATTCTCCGATGCGAATCAAGTCACGATTGTGATATTGTGGACGTTACAATGCCGAGTTTGTCTGCAGCTGGGGTATTGTCGATGCCGACAGGTCTGAATACTCTCACATGGATCATACAGATTTTGATTGGCTGGTTACGAACCAGAGCTGCGTTTTTACATATCAAGTCGCAGGTGTATATTTTAGGTTAAAGATCATTGTAAAAGAAAATGTCTGAGGTGTATTCGTTTTAGACTTGAGGGACCACTATGGCTCATGCCACCACTAAGTAAGTAGGGGCAGGAGAGGTCAGAGAAAAATTATCCCGACCCGCATGGACAAGAACTATTGAGAACTACTCGCGAAACTACTGACAAAAGTGTCAAAAAACTCTTGAGAAAATATCGAGAAACTAATGAGAAACTACTGGGGAAACTATTGAAAACTATTTGATGAAAGAACTATCGAGCAATAGCATAGCACTTTCTCAGTAGTAAATTGGATCCCACTACTGGTGAAACTACTGGGTCGAACCGTGACTTGCTCAATAGTTCCACCAGTAGTGCTGTCAATAGTCTCCGCGAGTAGTGCTGCTCAGTAGTTTACACGAGTAGTACGGCTCAATAGTCTCCACGTTTACTGTAATTCAAATTGAGTCAATAGTTTCATTCTTCACGACTGAATGGGTCACTGGAACCAGTAGTGAACGTTTTCAGTAGTTCAAATTGAGTCAGTAGTTCCGTTCTTCATTACTGAATGGATCACTGGAACCAGTAGTGAATGTTTTCCGTAGTTTAAAGTGTAGCAATAATTTTATCCTGCACTACTGGAAAGATCACTGGAACCAATAGTGAACATCTTCAGTAGTTCAATTTGAGTTAACAGTTTTATCCTGCACTGCTGAATGGATCACTGGAACTAATAGTGGACATTTTCAGTAGTTGAAGTTGATGCATAGTTTCTTCGTGCATTACCGAAAGGATCACTGAAACTAATAGTGAACATTTTCAGTAGTTCGAATTGGTCAACAGTTTTCTTGAGACTATTAAAAATGTATTCAGTAGTTCCCAATGACTCTACAGGTCCAATAGATACACCATAGTTACTACTGATCGAACTATTAAATATTCACTCGAACTATTAGAATTTTCGAAAAACTACTGAATTTCGACAAAACAACACTATACAGGTTTTCGACATACTTCGATCTGTAGAATCAATTTGTGCAATCAGTTTTCCAAAATAACATTTTTTTCCATGATTTGTTTAAATATTTTTTTTATAAACAATTGCAAATGGCAAAATAAAAAATACGGGTATTTTTTTCTCACTCACACATGAAAGGCTGTTCCTGAAATAGTTGTTCCAAATATAATCAGTCCAATTAACGAGCAGCTACGCATGATCCTGTTTCTTCGTACATCGACGATCTTATTACGATCACTGTTACAAACACTCGCACTCGTGTGATACATCTTAAAAAAAAAAAAAAACGATTTCGCGCACTCGCGTTATTTATATACAGGGAGGGAATCGATCGGGTGCCCTACATCGATTGATCCTCTCTCTAATCGCATTTGGAAATCGATAAAACGTTTAGAGTCGTTTTATAGACGCGGATCGTGAATACCAAAGAAACGGTGGCTCCTGCCGATTTTTCTACGACCGTTGCGAAATCGACATGCCGCGAAGAGATTGCGATCGCTTTTTCATCTACGAGCCTTGTTCGAGTTTCGGCGAGGGTTTCGCAACTTGCGCGGACGTATTTCGAGAAATTGACTCGCTGAAAACATTTTATTGTCGTCTGCCCGACGCGTGGGTGGATCACGGCCGATGAGACATCCGCTGCGACTTCGAAACTTTTTTAATCAAACGTGCGCTCGCGAAAAACATGGACCGTTCCGAAGTTCCGCGTGCCTCGTAAGGGTCGTCGTTGCGAATTTAACGGACGATGCAAAATCGACCTATCTACGATTTCTAAAAATCAAATCGATTCGACGACTCAAATACTTTTTTTTTAACACCCATAAAAAAGCTTCGTATGTATCATATGTATAATTATATAAAATGTGTATATAATCAATGTAGTATTATACACACTTCTGTATAGTTATATACATTTTTGTGCAATTTCCTATACAATTTGATACATCTTTGGTTAATTTATGGCTTATTTATATTAAATTGAGCAAAATTTGTTCGCAATTTTATAAACAATTCTATCTAATTATAAATAAAAAATTGGCTCCATGAATTTGAATAGTTCAGTTCAATTTTCTTAAATTATTATCTTGCTATCGCAATTCGCTGCTCTTCGATATGAACAATAACAATAAAATCCTTTATCAAGTATTTGCCAGAAATAAAATAGTTAAGCTAAAAATTCGAAAAATTGGTGTACCGTCTCTAATATTTTGGCAACTCGCGTTTTGCAAGTTGAAAATTTGTAAAATAATTTGTAAAAAAAATATGTAGAATAATTCTTCGAAAAATTGGTAGAAGAATTTGTAGAAAAATGTGTAGAATAATTCGTCGAAAACTTGGTAAAAAAATTTGTAGAAAAATGTGTAGAATAAGTTTTCGAAAAATTGGTAGAAGAATTTGTAGAAAAATTTGTAGAATAATTCGTCGAAAGTTTGATAGGAAAAAGTGTAGAAAAATTTGTAAAAAAATGTGTAGAATAATTCTTCGAAAAATTGGTAGAAGAATTTGTAGAAAAATGGGTAGAAAAGTTTGTGGAAAAGTTTGTAGAAAAATTTGTAAAAAAAATGTAGAAAAGTTTGTAGAAAAATTTGTAAAAAAAATGTAGAAAAGTTTGTAGAAAAATTCGTAGAAAAGAATGTAGAAAAATTTGTGGAAAAGGTATCAATTATTTTCAACAAAAAAAAAACACTAGTATCACTAAAAAATCCAAAAATCTGTGTGCTGTTCCTAATAATTTGACGATCTACTGTGCTCCGTCAAAAAATGTCTACGGTATCTACAGAAAAATGTCTATTGATACAGCGGTTGGGAGACTTGGACGAATAAGTGTAAGAAAACGGAGGTGCAAAAAACGAAAGGAGCTGCACGTCCGGCTGGGGCGGAGAGGATCTTTGGCGTGCGTTGTTCGGGAAACCGAGCAGTCGGATATGAAATTTGACTCGCTAAAAATCCACTTCGGCGTTCAATTCGTAGAAATTGAATCTCGCCTCCGCGATCTGCGACCAGAAAAAGTCCGAAGTCGTCGTAAAAGTTTCATCAAAGAGTTACAGGTGCGTCGGCGGTTTGGCGTCGGTTCTCCGCAGATTGAAATTCACGAAGGTTCCGCGCGACAGCGTGTCACCGCGACGGCGTGATAATTTTCCTGTCTCATATCGTCGAGATATTTGTAAAGTTGAACCATTTTAGGAAGCGCCGCGTCCGGCGCGCGTGACGCGAAATCGTAACGCGAACGGCGACTAAGAAAAATACAGCAGTCATCCGAAGCTTTCAGCGGTGACGGCCATTAGAATGATTCGCACCGTTACGAACAACTCGGGAGTCTTTCTCGTCTTCTTTTATTAGTCTCGTTTCCGACGTACATTTCACCTCGTAAACACATCGACTTCGTTTCCGTCGACGGAGCTTTCTGCCTCGAGTGGGACGACCAGTCCCGTGCACTTCCGCGATGATTAGTCGGCTGACCTCTATCGCGAGGGTTCGCGACAAAAAACGATTACCTATCCTATCAGACAATACGATTACAATACATTATACACTACATCTGTAATTCTATCATACCGTGTGTTCTATTTGACTCGAGCCAAGCGAATAGCCGAAAAAGAAAGCTGTTTCGAGAGAAATCGTTAGAACGAAAGTCGCAGGGTTCGGAGGGAGAAAAATGCTGGGGTAAGTTTCAATTTCCGGTTTGGACCGGAAATGGGTTTTTCTTACCAGAAAAGTGGTTTTTCAGAATGGAAACCCCCATTTTTGGAAGCTGAATTGAACTAGCGCGAAAAATGATTCCAGATTCGTAATCAGTGACCGGGGAAACCGTTGTAAACCTCATTTGGTGAGAATCGGTTGGATAAGAATTTCGTCCGCCATTTTGAAATTTTTGAAGTCATATCTGAAGGTGAGTTTTCCCGTTCTGGCATTTTCAGGTTTCGGAAATGGGGGTTTTCATTTAAAAAAAAAGATTTCTGGTTAAAAAAAAACACTTCCGGTCCAAACCGGAAGTTGAAAAGGACCGTGAAAACCATTCTCGAGACTAGTACTTTCGAGTTCTGCGGTGAATTGGGTATCAGATAGAAATGGCGCGACGGATAGAAGCGCCTTTTCACCGCGACTCGACACCCAAAACTAGGTCGATGGTGCTTTTGCAACTAGCCAATCCTTTCCAACGAGGTCGCGAATAAGCTTGGGTCGATCGTCGCGAAGAAATCTTCAAAAAAGTCGTTCCGTTTTTTTCACCTAGTTTCTCTTTTTCCTTTCCTCCTTGGAATGGTACATTTGTACGGTTATGCTCAACAGTTTGGCTAGTTCTAGATTGATATTGTAATGACAGCGTCGCGTAAACTGCTATAGAAAGCACCTATCGTCAGCGTCGCGCAAAAAGCTCGGAAATGCTCGGCCCGTCCATTTCACGGGCTTGTGATTCCGACGGTCGCAGACGAAGGCTTCGACCAGTCCAAAATGAAAGATATGATAAATGACACGCGAAAGCATGAAAGCTTCGGTCACTTAGGTAAGCTCCCGTAGTTTAGAAAATCTCAGGTAGATTAGCAGATTTGGGGTAGTTTAGAAAAGCTCGGGCAGTTCAGGAAAGCTCGGGTAAATTAGAGAAGATGGGGTCGCTTAAGAAAACCCGCGTAGTTCAGAAAAACTTGTGTAGTTTAGAGAAGCTCTGGTAGTTCAGGAAAACTCTGGTACTCTGAAAAAACTGGGATCATTTAGGAGAGGTTGGGAGGTTCAGGAAAGCTGGGGTAGTTTAGCAAAGCTCGGGTAGCTTAGCAAGGCTCGAGTAGTTCAAGGAAGTTCAGGTATTTTGGAAAAGATCGAGTGGTTTGAAAGATAGGGTAGTTTAAAAACGCTCGAGTAGTTTAGAAAACTTGGGTAGTTTCTGAATGCTCGGGTAGTTCAGCCAAGCTCGGGTAGTTTCGATAAGCTCGGGTAGTTTGGATTTGATCAAGCAGTTTAAGGATGCTCAAGTTGTTTAAAAAAGCTCGGGTAATTTAGCGAAGCTTGGGTAGTTTATCAAAGCTCGGGTAGTTCAGAAAAGTTCAGGTAGTTTGGAGAAACTCGATTAGTTTGGAAAAGGTCGGGTGGTTTCAGAGATCGGGTAGTTTAAAAATGCTCGGGTAGCTTAGAAAACTTGGGTAGCTTCGAAAAGCTCTCACGTAGTTTGAAAATTGTCAAGTTGTTTAGCAAAGCTCGGGTAGTTTCGAAAAGCTCGGGTAGTTTGGAAATTCTCAAGTTGTTTAGCAAAGCTCGGGTAGTTTCGAAAAGCTCGGGTAGTTTGGAAATTCTCAAGTTGTTTAGCAAAGCTCGGGTAGTTTCGAAAAGCTCGGGTAGTTTGAAAATTGTCAAGTTGTTTAGCAAAGCTCGGGTAGTTTCGAAAAGCTCGGGTAGTTTGGAAATTCTCAAGTTGTTTAGCAAAGCTCGGATAGTTTCGAAAAGCTCGGGTAGTTTTGGAGAGGAATGGGCGGTTCAAAAATGCTCAATTAGTTTCGGAAGGCTCGGGTAGTTTTGGGGAAGAATGGGCAGTTTAAAAATGCTCAAGTAGTTTCGGAAAGCTCGGGTAGTTTTGGAGAAGAATGGGCGTTTAAAAATGCTCAAGTAGTTTCGAAAAGCTCGGCTAGTTTTGGAGAAGAATGGGCGGTTCAAAAATGCTCAAGTAGTTTCGAAAAGCTCGGGTAGTTTTGGAGAAGAATGGGCGGTTCAAAAATGCTCAAGTAGTTTCGGAAAGCTCGGGCAGTTTAGGAAAGCTCGGGTAGTTTGGAGCTTTGACCGTTGCGAATGACGAGAGTACTGGTTGCTATTTTCTGCAAATGAATACGATCAGCTCTCTCGTCGTGCCTGACGCACCGAAAATCGAACACTCTTCTGCGGAACATAAACAGCACTTCGAATCGATCCCCGATCAACGTCACGGCGCTGACACGGGTAAGTTTTATCGTCCCGCACTCGACTCATCCTCTTATGATGATCGAGGCGCGCCACAGCGTACGTGATAACCTTATCGGGAGTTTGCAAATCTACTCCTCGAGCTCTTTTCCCGATAATTCTCACCGCTCTGAGTGTGTTACGGTTGAAAAAAAAGGCACGATTTCTCTGTATCGCTGCACGAGGCGACAATGACTGGTGAATGACGGAAATTAATCTCCACTCCGAAACGCATATATCATACGGTTCGTCGCCGCAGGTAAACGCTGCGACACCTGAAAGTACGCGGTCAATCGTGATTATTCGAGTGAGAGAGAGTCGCGTGTGACGTCTAAAACACATGGTAATCCTGGGATTAACGGTGAAAATTATCACGCGGAGCGAGAATCGCACGAAATCTGGGGGACGGAGGACGCGCGGTGGGAATCTCATCCGGGAAAAGTTTACGAGAGACGAGAAAAAAATGCTGGAAAGCTGGCCGCTCGCAGAAATCTGTCGCGAGAGATCTAAACGATATCACTTTTGAGAACTTCGCGATCATATATCACCGCGATGATGTGTCTCGCGATAAATGTCGAGACCTCGGAATGTTATCGCTGCGCGTATAAAAAAAAAATTAATTTAAAAAGTAGTCTCATGGTAAAAAATGAGAAGTCGAGATTCCGTGACGTAAATCAAATTTGCACGAGCGCCGACCGAAAACTGATAACAAACAAAAATACAGATAAATCACGGATCGTAAATTTCGAATGCGACTTCGCGAACTGAAATTTAATTAATACGTCGGTGATCCGGAAAATTACTTCCGTTTCGTTCACCGAAATCAATTTCGGAGGCAGTTTTTGAAATCAATTAATTGATACTTCGATGCTTAATTGGTGCTTTGATACTAGTATCAAATATATTATTATCATGCCAGAAAAAAATTATTTCGTTGCATAACATTTTTTTTGCCGCAGAAAAGTGTCCCAATTTTTAAAAAAACGATTCAACTTGAAATTTTCAGTAAGTTCGTCAAACCAATGTGCAAAAAATTGAATATGATTTATATAAAATTTATGTTAAATTATATGCAGTGCTTTATGATTGGATACAATTTTTCTGCAATTTTGTGTATAATTGTATGTAATTTGGAATAAATTGTGCATAAATTATAGACAATTTATCCAAAATTATGAACAATTTTTTTGCAATTTTCTATGTAATTCGACAATATTATAAATTAATTTGTATAAATTATACAAGATCTTTTTTTGGGTTTGTCCAAAAAGCGATATATTTGCGATTAACAGTAACGATTTTCGATAACGTAGGTCTGGGGTCTGCTGATTCATTTTTTCTAAGAAAATTTGAATCTACGATTATATATATATATATATATATATATATATATATATATATATATATATATATATATATAATTTAGCCTTGTACTTTGATTGCACCGACATTTTTTATTTAATTTCGAAATTGTTGAGTTGGAAATTTTCGAAAATCAGTTTAAACATTCGACGAGGATCGTTTGCTCGGTGGAAATAATTTGCGGAGGTGCGACATCACAGAGTTACTATTTTACCATATTCGTGTGAGCTTATAGGCTCATATGAATTATCTGTGTGTCGAGACTCGTCTAGTGCGTACAGTGGGCGTGGCAAATTATCAGGAAAGGTACACAGATTTTTGCGTTTTCGAGCTTAAGTTAATCCTTGGAGCCAACACATTGGTTTCCGTAAAATTTATTTACCTGCCATCGAGCTGGTATCATTATTATTAATTTTAATAAGTGTCAGCAGTGATGGTCCAAAATAACCAAGATTACCTCTCAGTCGGTGTTATTTGTGCACTATTTGTCAAAAATAGCTGCGGTAGTAGGCGTTGCGAATTCTAGCTCGAAATTGACGACATTTCAAAGAAGCTATCATTTTTGAAAAATGGAGTCAGGGCTATGTGATCAAAATAGAGCGAAGTCGCGAAAAAATCCGTTCAAGATTTTTTGGAAAACTCGAGTTCTCGGCAACTCGGGGGGGAATTGGGTCACGCCGTATGATTTCCAAGAATAATAAGCTCCAAGACATTTGGAGAGAGAAAAAAACCAAAAAGAAAATTATTTTCGACGACATCTCGCTGTGAGACTCGCGTCGTTGCAGGGGTCAGCATTTTTTACACGTTCTCCGGTTTCCGCGTATATTTCTTACTCCGTTTTCTGCAGCGATTCACGTCCGATCTCGACGGGAAGTGAACGACGACGGAGAGTCTACCGGAAATGTTTTCGGACGACGATTCGACCATTAATTTCGCGAGCAACAAATTCCCAAATTTTTTAATTCGCACAATCCAAAAGAACCGAATTTACGACCAAAAATATACGGGGTGGATAGAAGTTAACGAAATATTTCAGTTGCCTTTAGAGTTACCGACTTTTTTTTACACAAAATTACTGTTTTTTCAACTCACTCCGTGTGCAGTAATAAAGGAACACAGCTCTATGTTGGAAGTAACACAATTCTGTGTAAAAGGTAACACAAACCAATGTCAGAGTAACATTAAAAAGTGTTAATTCAGTGTCAAATAACATTTTTGTGTGTTGAAAAATAGACTGATCCAACAAGACTAACGATTGTGTGGGAACAACGCACTAAAACGTTCAATATTCTACGCAACATTTTTTACACTGTACGCAGAGATGGAAATGTTTTTGCTGCGTAGATAGGAATTGTCTACACAAGAAGAAAAAGTCCGTTGCATTTAACACAAAAATTTGTTTCAACGACTTCTTTACACAAAATTAGTGTTATTTCAACACACTCAGTGTGTAGTGATAAAGTAACACCGTTCTATGTTGGAAGTAACACAGTTCTGTGCTAACAAGAGTAACATAGTTCTGTGTTAAAAGTAACACAGTTCTGTATCGAGAGTAAGGCAGTTCTGTGTTGGGAGTAACACAGTTCTGTGTTGAGAGTAATATAATTCTGTGTTGAGAGTAACATGGTTCGGTGTTGAGAGTAACATGGTTCTGTGACGAGAGTAACATAGTTCTGTATTGGAAGTAACATAATTCTGTGTTGAGAGTAACATAGTTTTGTGTTGAGAGTAACACAGTTCTATGTTGAGTGTAACATAGTTCTGTGTTGAGAGTAACATAGTTCTGTGTTGGGAGTAACATAATTCTGTGTTGAAAGTAACATATTTCTGTATTGAGTGTAACATAATTCTGTGTTGAGAGTAACATAGTTCTGTGCTAAGAGTAACACAGTTCTGTGTTAGGAGTAACATATTTCTGTGTTGAGAGTAACACAGTTCTGTGTTAGGAGTAACAAAGTTCTGTGTTGAGAGTAACACAGTTCTCTGTTAAAGGTAACACAAAGTAATGTCAGAGTCCCACAAGAAAAGTGTTAATTTAGTGTCACATACATTTTTTTCTGTGTTGAATTAACACACTAAAGTGTTAAATATTATACGCACAATTTGGCACACCAGTGCACAATGACGCAAAAATGTGAGCCGTGTGAGAAGCGTTACTATTATTGAATTTCTACTCACACATGTGTTCGCCCAAATCCCAGATTTCCGGTCGAGAGTTCACCTCGACGAGAACCGTCGGAGCGCAGACGAGAAGAACACAAAGATCGGCCACGCTCAGGTTCACCAGGAAGATGTTCGTGCTGTTTCTCATGTCTTTACCCCGTAGAACGACTATAGGGACCTGGAAGACGCAAACATCGCACAAAATCAGTTTCAAGACACACGTATATGGGGCATTCCATGTCAAATCAGTTGCCCCGTTTTTTTTTTAATTTGGTCTCGTAAAAAGGATTCAGCATTGGCATTTTAAAGGACAACATACCCAGGAACCGTCCCCAAAATTTCATTCCTCCACTATTGTTGGTTCTCGAGCTGATAATTGACGGATTTTCAAATTCGAAAAAATCATAACTTCGCAAATGCTACTCCGATTTGAACTATTGCAAAAACTATTTCTCATTTTTGTTCGCCCTTCTAGAAAAAAAATATGCCGGCATCAAAAAAAAAAGCTCAGCAGACGATTTTCAGGGTAGTTTTGCCATTTATTATATATAATAAAATAAATATTTGCGTAATTTGTACTTTCTTGTACATGTTATTTTTCTAGAATTTGTAGCAAGTTTTTGATTATTGTTGAATAATGCAGGAGACTCGTGCCTGATTTTTGACGTTTTATTCGTTAATTTACAGGCTACAGCTATTTTACCACGTTTTTGGTAACAAATGGGCACGATATTTGGCGACTGTAGTTTGTCGACTGGCCGGATGTTATTTTCCACGCGAGATGTTTTCCCCAAACGAAAATGGATGCGCGGGCGGCAAAATCGATCTCGTTTCAAATTCTTGTCATCGCTTTCTAGTTGCCTTTGATTTCGCGCGAAAACGGAATTATTTTCGCGCTCCATCGATACTTTATTACGGCGTTGGATTTCATTACATCGGAATGTAATGAAATTTACGCCTAAGCGATTGAAAATCGACAAATTTCCCGTGGAATTCGTCGACGAGCTTTTAATCCTCGCGTCACGGTGGAAGCTCGGGTGATACGGTGAGAATAAAATAATGTGGGGAAAAATGGGATAACGTCGGGTAGAGTCTATTTTTAAAACGGATTATGGCTATTTCATGCGACGAGAGACGAGGAGGACGGACGGAATTATTCAGCGTATATTTGCACCAATCGATCAAGCAGCAGATAAGATTTCCGTATGAAAGCTCACCATGAGGTTCCCGATGACGCCGAGGACCATAACGAGAATGCAAACCACCATCGAAGTGTTTCGTATGTAAGCAGGTAGCAGAAACGGCGTCGAGGTGGAATTTTCCAAGGTAAAATTTCCCGATGCATTTATTGCCATAACTGGAATTTGAAAATAAGAAATATTACAACCTGTCCAACAGTTAATCGAAAATCCTGTCAACTAAAACGCTTCGATCTCCCGTCGGATGCTGATGGAAAATATTTTACTATTTCAATATTTCACTATCCTACTATTTTACTATTTTACAATTTCACCATTTTCCTATCTCACCATTTTCCTATTCTCCTATTTTACCATTTTACTATTTTACTATTTTCCTATTTCACCATTATACGATTTCACTATTCTACTATTTTATTTTTGTACTTCTTTACTATTTTACTACTTTATATTCTACTATTTTACTATCTTACCATTTTACCATTTCACTATTTCACTATCCTACTATTTTACTATTTTACAATGTCACCATTTTACTATTTTACGATTTTCCTGTTTTACTATTTTACCATTTTCCTGTTTCACCATCTCACTATTTTACTATCTGACTCTTTTATTATGCTACTATTTCCCTATTTTAATAGTTTACTATTTTATTACTTTACTATTTTGCCATTTTAACATTTTACTTTTTCACTATTTTATAATCTTACTCTTTCACTGTTTTACTATTTTACCATTTCACTATCTCCCTTTTTTACTATTTCATTATTTTACCATTTCGCTATTTCACTATTTTACTATTTCACCATCTCACTATTTTACTATTTTACTATTCTACTACTCTACTATTCTACTATTTTACTATTTCATTACCTTACCATTCTATTATTTTACTATTTTACTGTTCTACTACTTCCCTATTTTACCATTTTACTTCTTCACTATTTTATCATTTCACTATTTCCCTATTTTACGCTTTCACTATTTCACCATTTTATTATACGTGGCAGACAATATGGAGTACATTGGGATCTTTGCGCTGTTGTGAAAATTAAACGACTATTGTCCCAAATTACGGTCTTATGTACAAAAAGACCCTTTCGACCCTTTCAGCCACGAGTTTTTTTAGCCATCGCGTTTTTCTATGAAATTTGGCGTACAAAGGTTTTTGAGATTGTCGATCACGAATCCGTTGTCAAAATTGCAAAATCAGCAATTTCAAAAACTGTACAGGCCATATTGAATCCGCCATTTTGAGTCCTGATAATTCGACAGTGGATTCGTAATCAGCGCCCTCGAAAACCTTCGCATGCAAATTCGCACACGATACCAGCTACGAATTTTTTCTGAACGTTCTGCTCGTTTCTATGCTAATTTGTGACCAGCAATAGTTATTTCAAATAGTTATGCAATATCCTTATTTTTTGATTCATCGCATTTTCAGATTTCCAGGTTCACTGCGGTCCATTCAAGAAGTCGACGGCGACTCGATGACGCTGGGCAAAGTTTCTCGTACGTCGGATCCTTGGAAGTGGGTCGCCGCCGGATTGGAAGATTTTACCGAAGAACCAACTAACTAACTACGCGAAAACTTGTAAGAAGACACTCGTGTTTAATGCTCGCGATTCGAAATATGTTCCGCGAGTTTTACGAAATGCAACGAGCTCGGGGGGGTTGGCTGGGGATGGCGAGGCGAAAGTTAGCGAGCCCCAGAGTCACGCTCTCACACTTTACACTCGAAGAAGCCACTGTACGCGCTTTCGCATATAAATTTCGCCGACAAGAGTTTCCAGGTCAAAATTCTGAATCTATTCCGAGTTTCCGTAGACAGATGGACTCGAGGTGGGTTTCCAAGTATCGGAGCTTAGTTCCCGCTTACAATTCCTTTTCGCGGGTGATAGAACTGCAATTTTCTCACCCCTTTCGCAAGAGTTCACGATTATTTTCTCTGCAAAGGGATTGGGGTCGGAAAAAATGACCATTTGTTTTCGACTTGCTCCGTTTTTCGAATTTACAAATTTTCCGATTTTTTCCTTCCCTCGAATTTTCGATTTTTTTTTCTCTAATAAACAAGACGATTGGCGAACTTTCAAGGTCAAAGCTCCTCGTTAATTATTTAGAAGGCTTAAAAAATGTTGTTCGAAATTTTTTTTGGTCAGGCACTAGATTAACCATTATACCTTCGTGTTTCATTGATTTCAGACGATATTGTTAACAACTTTCATGGTTACCGCGAAGCATGACAGGGTGCGTCAAATATGGTGATAATTTGATCTACAATAAATATTATCCCTTTCTGCATGCTGGCGAAATAGAGGTGAAACGTCATATAACAACTTTGCATCATTCGTTCCATATAGAAAATTGGACCAATGCCAAAAAATACGAATTACTCAAAATACTCGTTTCCCAGCTCTCTGATTTCTCACTGAGTAATGAACATGAATATAATCTATCTATCTATCTGTCCACCTCCAGCCCACTAAGTAAGGATGAAAGTACATATTTCAAATAAGGTCTCCGTGCGTCTCGACCCTCCGCGTTTTTTCATCCCCTTCGAGACGTAACTTGAAAATTTGGGGTCCAACCTTATGGATTTTCAATGTCGGAATTTCGAAGGTACAAAAATGAATTTAAGGGGATCGGCGAGGCTGCGAGATCCTCGTCGATTCCACGCTGATCGTAATCTCGAGCTGAGAGCGCGGGGATACCAGCAGCATCCTCGCGTAAAAGGGAATAAAGGACTCGATATTTTGTTTCCAAGGCAAAGCAATTCTCTCGCAAGTTACTCGAAAAGTTACGAGGCGTAGTAATCCGCGGAGCGGGCACGAATTTCCAAACAATCGCGCCGATTTATGCCATTTCTCATTTTTCGAATTTTCCGGTTCTCCAATTTTTTCAATTCTTCCAAATACAACGATTTTCGAATTTCTGGTTTCAGAATTTTCCAATTTATCCAATATTTCCGTTCTCCAATTTCACGATTTTTCCAATCATTCGACTTTTCGAATTTCGCGTTTGTCAAATTATTCATTTTCTCAAATATTCGAATTTTTTGATTTTTCCAATTTTGCGGTTTCAAATTTTTCGACAAATATTCCCCGTATGAAAAACCGTCGCTTCGCACCTAACGACAAAACTAACGAGAACAGCCCTTTCCAAAAATCGTTCCTCCACTCGCTACGAAGACGCAGATACTAGCAATAGCCACACACAGGGCACTGGCTAACCCAACCATACAGCGCAACTCTCTCGCCCAACATTCGTCAAATTCTCATGCATTTTCGACCCGCGCAACAACACCCATATCCATATCACTAAAAAGCACCCACACTCACCTGCGAACGCGTCCGTCAGACCGAGGGACGCTTCCGTGAGAATCGAGAATTGAGAATTGAGACTGGGACCCGTCACCGTCGAGTAGTACGTAAAGTTGAGTTCCATAGCAGCAGCCGAAGACACCGTCGACAGCATCGCGAGCTGGTTAACGCGCGCACCAGTCACGAAAAAACTTTGCTAACTCCTCGTTTCAACCAAAAAAATTCAGCCCGAATCGCACTTCGCTCAGCTACGAGCTCCGTCCACGATCACTCTGCGACCACGACGCACAAGCCGATATCAACACACCGAGCTTTCCGTCAAGATCTGACAATTTTTATTTCTTTATTTGTACACCACTCGGTTATTTATTTATTTGTTTGTTTGTTTGTTTGTTTGTTTATTAAATCGTTTGTTTAATTATTTGCTTATCTATTTATTTCGCACGTTCGAAGGCGATTTTTTTTTGGACCACCACAGACTCAGCTCGCTGCTCCTTCTCACTTGATCACCATAGCTGAACGATTGCCTCGTACGCGCCTCGGCGTTCCGTTCGGCTCGAACCTACTATATCTCCGCGACATTCTTCCATCCGGTTATTCTGCGAATCGCAACAGCGAATGAAATCCATTATCCAAAGCTCGCGAGTATTTCGCGGCCAGCGGTTTCGCCGGAACCCCGACGCGCCTCGTATCTCGGCAAGTACTCGGAAACGGAGTGTCGCGGCGATGACTGGCGAACTATAAGAGAAGACTACGCAGCAGCAAGGACACCGCGGCCAAGGAGCGTGCTTTTCCAAATACCGAGTACCTCTCCCGACTGACGGCAGCGATAGAAATCGGCCGAAATTCACGATCGATGATGGAATTGGCGAGAATTGACGAATTATGCCACCTTCGAACTTGCTTGACACCAGTTAACCCCCAACGCCACTCGCAATCGGTACACCGACCTTTTCCGCGCTCGTTGGCGAACGCCGCGTTTCCGAGCACCGCGCACGACCCGATTCGAATTGGGGCGAACGCATCGGGGGGAGCAGCGCGATCGGGCGTCGAACGATCGACACGTCGCGGAGAGGACAATTGGACGATGTCAATTGGAATGAAAATTAACTGGGAATTACCGCGGTGTGCTCTCCGCGGTTTTGCCTGTCGTTACTCGTCTTCCGACGCGCCGAGCAGATATTTTCCCAATTAAGGAAAACAAATGGACTCGGCGCGAGGCTTTATCGTTACCCATGCCAACAGATTATCGATATAAGGAAAACTTTTTCAACATAGTAATCCAATTCCTGCATGTTTTGCTACTCTGAGTACGAAACTATTAATAACAAAGTCGTATCACCCACCAATTTTTCATATTCCAATATTAAAAAAAAATTATCGTTCCAATATTATTACGTTGTCAATAAACTCCGACGTTATAATAATTACAATATATTATACGATATATATATATATATACATTTTTGGAAAAATTGTATTTAGACCGTGGAACAGCTATTTTCTGTTATTCGAACGTTACTGGGTTGCCAATAAATTCTGATGTTGGAATAATGAAAAAATAATAATATATATATACTATATCACGTGATACATTACAATAATATTGTCGTTGGTGATGATTATGATTAAATAAAAAAAAATGGCATTATATGCTAATGTTATATTGGTGATAATAATAATAATCATATATTATACGATATCGATTTATATATTTTTGAAAAAATTGTATTCAGACTGCGAAACTATTATTTTTTGTATCACTCAAATGTTATTAGCTTGTCAATAAATCCTGATGTTATAATAATAATAATAGTCATGGTATATACTATATATTATTGGATAATATATTGTGATCATGTAATCGTAAGTAAAAATTATAGCCCAATGAAAAAAAAGAGGCAGCACATTTGAATGTTAGATTATTGATAATAATAATAATAATAATAATAATAATGTATAATATTATATATATGCACATATTTTTTGAGAAATTGTATTCAGGATGTGTAAAATTTATCTTCTATCA
The DNA here is from genome assembly GCA_963969455.1 of Arge pagana. Taxonomy (NCBI): domain Eukaryota; kingdom Metazoa; phylum Arthropoda; class Insecta; order Hymenoptera; family Argidae; genus Arge; species Arge pagana. The sequence goes on along the minus strand of OZ018315.1, from coordinate 10,073,552 downwards.
TTCAAATGTAATCAGGTTGTCAATAAATTCTGATTTTATATCAATAATAATGATAATAATATTAGTGTGCAGTACTATATTTTAATAATGTTCTCGTGAGTAGAAATAAATAATCTAATGAAGAAAAGACGACTTTTTGATTTCTATCATTAAATTCTCCTTATTTTGAAATATAGGAGATGTCATATTGCGCGAGGTGAACGGTGGGTGACAACGAAAAACGGATACCAGGTACGATTTCAGCATTGAAAAATACCTAAGATTCAGCTGTATTGGTTGAAAAAGTTTGTAGAATTTTTGTTGTTGTTGTTGGACTGTTATCTTTGGTAATCTGTGGCGATGCGCGGGCGATAAATGGTTCGTGGAAAAATCGGGGAGGATCAGTCGCGGGTCGACGAGCCGGTAGGTCGGAATGTTTATTTCCGTTTCCTTTTTTTTGTTATCGATCGACGACGATTTTGCGATTGGCTGGCGAATCGGTGAATGAAAAATTGCGGGGATTCGCGAATTTCGGAGCCGTGAAAAATGGAGGATCGGTGAGACGAGGCGGACAATCGTTAGTCGAGGACGCGTAATCGCGCGCGAGGTGTTTGCGTGATCTGATCATCGTGAACGTACCCATTTTAGGCTCGTTAAGAAACTCTGGGAGTCGCTTCGCGCCGCGGCTACGGATCAAAGTTCTCGCTTTCCATTTCCGACGATATGATTTTCAATTTCCGAAATACGCGGAGCTCCGCGATGGCCGAGGCTGCGGCGCTGGAAAAGACGACGGGCACTTTTTTTTTCTCCGGTTTTTTCCAACGCCAAACATCGATATATTTGTCACGGCGATCGTTCGTTTGCTTTTTTTATACTTTTATCTAGCCGTCGCTCGAGAGATTATACCGAACTCGATATTAGCTTCGTGTTTCCGAATCACGCCGCGCGATCGCAAGGAACGACGGAAAATCGCGCGCTCATCTGCCATCGCCCGACGAAGCTGACACCACGCGCGCCAG